>CM075724.1:66758849-66763849 GCA_037974335.1 Prionace glauca
TCACTGTGTCGTGTAGAGGGGTGTGTGTGTGTGTGTGTGTGTAGAGGGGTGTGTGTGTAGAGGAGTGTATGTGTGTGTGTGTGTGTAGAGGGGTGTGTGTGTGTAGAGGGGTGTGTGAGGGTGTGTAGAGGGGGTGTGTGTGTGTGTAGAGGCGTGTGTGTGTGTAGAGGGGTGTGTGTGTGTGTAGAGGGTGTGTGTGTGTAGAGGGGTGTGTGTGTGTAGAGGGGTGTGTGTGTGTAGAGGGTGTGTGTGTGGTAGAGGGGTGTGTGTGTGTGTAGAGGGGTGTGTGTGTGTGTAGAGGGGTGTGTGTGTGTGTGTAGAGGGGTGTGTGTGTGTAGAGGGTGTGTGTGTGTAGAGGGGTGTGTGTGTGTAGAGGGGTGTGTGTGTGTAGAGGGGTGTGTGTGTGGGTAGAGGGGTGTGTGTGTGGGTAGAGGGGTGTGTGTGTGGGTAGAGGGTGTGTGTGTGTGTAGAGGGGTGTGTGTGGGTAGAGGGTGTGTGTGGGTAGAGGGGTGTGTGTGGGTAGAGGGGTGTATGTGTGTGTGTAGAGGGGTGTGTGTGTAGAGGGGTGTGTGTGTGTGTAGAGGGGTGTGTGTGTGTGTGTGTAGAGGGGTGTGTGTGTGTGTCTGTAGAGGTGGTGTGTGTGTCTGTAGAGTTGTGTGTGTGTGTGTCTGTAGAGGTGTGTGTGTGTGTGTGTAGAGGGGTGTGTGTGTGTGTGTGTAGAGGTGTGTGTGTGTGTGTGTGTGTGTAGAGGGGTGTGTGTGTGTAGAGGGGTGTATGTGTGATGTGTGTAGAGGGGTGTGTGGGTGTGTGTGTGTAGAGGGGTGTGTTTGTGGGTGGAGGGGTGTGTGTGTGTGGAGGGTGTGTGGAGGGGTGTGTGGGTATGGAGGGGTGTGTGGGTGTGAGGGGTGTGTGGGTGTGGAGGGGTGTGTGGTGTGGAGGGGTGTGTGGGTGTGGAGGGTGTGTGTGGGTGTGGAGGGGTGTGTGGGTGTGGAGGGGTGTGTGTGTGTGTAGAGGGTGGTGTGTGTGTGTAGAGGGAGTGTGTGTGTGTGTAGAGGGGTGTGTGTGTGTGTGTAGAGGGGTGTGTGTGTGTGTAGAGGGGTGTGTGTGTGTGTGTGAGGGGTGTGTGTGTGTGTGTAGAGGGGTGTGTGTGTGTGTGTGTGTAGAGGGGTGTGTGTGTGTGTAGAGGGGTGTGTGTGTGGGTAGAGGGGTGTGTGTGTGGGTAGAGGGGTGTGTGTGTGGTAGAGGGGTGTGTGTGTGGGTAGAGGGGTGTGTGTGTGGGTAGAGGGGTGTGTGTGTGTAGAGGGGTGTTGTGTGTGTGTGTGTGTAGAGGGGTGTGTGTGTGTGTGTAGAGGGGTGTGTGTGTGTGTGTAGAGGGGTGTGTGTGTGTGTGTAGAGGGGTGTGTGTGTGTGTGTGTGTAGAGGGGTGTGTGTGTGTGTGTGTGTAGAGGGGTGTGTGTGTGTGTGTGTAGGGGGTGTGTGTGTGTGTGTGTGTGAGGGGTGTGTGTGGGTGTGTGTGTAGAGGGGTGTGTGTGTGTGTGTGTGTGGTGAGGGGTGTGTGTGTGTGTGTAGAGGGGTGTGTGTGTGTAGAGGTGGTGTGTGTGTGAGGGGTGTGTGTGGGTAGAGGGGTGTGTGTGTGTGTGTGTGAGGGGTGTGTGTGTGTGTAGAGGGGTGTGTGTGTGTGTGTGTGTGTAGGGGGTGTGTGTGTGTGTGTGTGTAGAGGGGTGTGTGTGTGTGGAGGGGTGTGTGTGTGTAGAGGGGTGTGTGTGTGTAGAGGGGTGTGTGTGTGTAGAGGGATGTGTCGTGTGTAGAGGTGTTTGTGTGTGTAGAGGTGTGTGTGTGTGTAGAGGTGTGTGTGTGTGTAGAGGTGTGTGTGTGTGTAGAGGTGTGTGTGTGTGTAGAGGGGTGGGTGTGTGTGTGTGTAGAGGGGTGTGTGTGTGTAGAGGGGTGTGTGTGTGTGTTGAGGGGTGTGTGTGTGTGTGTAGAGGGGTGTGTGTGTGTAGAGGGGTGTGTGTGTGTAGAGGGGTGTGTGTGTGTAGAGGGGTGTGTGTGTGTAGAGGGGTGTGTGTGTGTAGAGGGGTGTGTGTGTGTAGAGGGGTGTGTGTAGAGGGGTGTGTGTAGAGGGGTGTGTGTGTGGGTAGAGGGGTGTGTGTGTGGGTAGAGGGGTGTGTGTGTGGGTAGAGGGGTGTGTGTGTGGGTAGAGGGGTGTGTGTGTGGGTAGAGGGGTGTGTGTGTGGGTAGAGGGGTGTGTGTGTGTGTAGAGGGGTGTGTGGTGTGTGTGTGTGTGTAGAGGGGTGTGTGCGTGTGTGTAGAGGGGTGTGTGTGTGTGTGTGTGTAGAGGTGTGTGTGCGTGTGTGTGTGTAGAGGTGTGTGTGCGTGTGTGTAGAGGGGTGTATGTGCGTGTGTGTTGAGGGGTATGTGTGTGTGTAGAGGGCTGTGTGGGTGTGTGTGTGTAGAGGGGTGTGTGTGTGGGTGAAGGGTGTGTGTGTGTGGAGGGGTGTGTGGAGGGGTGTGTGTGTGTGTAGAGGGGTGTGTGTATGTGGAGAGGGATGTGTGTGTGTAGAGGTGTGTGTGTGTGTGTATAGAGGTGTGTGTGTGTGTGTGTGTAGAGGGGGGTGTGTGTGTGTGTAGAGGGTTGTGTGTGTGTGTAGAGGGGTGTGTAGAGGGGTGTGTGTGTGTGTGTGTAGAGGGGTGTGTGTGTGTGTGTGTAGAGGGGTGTGTGTGTGTGTGTGTAGAGGGGCGTGTGTGTGTGTGTGTAGAGGGGTGTGTGTGTGTGTGTGTGTAGAGGGGTGTGTGTGTGTGTGTGTAGAGGGGTGTGTGTGTGTGTGTGTAGAGGGGTGTGTGTGTGTGTGTAGAGGGGTGTGTGTGTGTGTGTGTGTAGAGGGGTGTGTGTGTGTGTGTGTGTGTGTAGAGGGGTGTGTGTGTGTGTAGAGGGGTGTGTGTGTGTGTGTAGAGGGGTGTGTGTGTGTGTGTAGAGGGGTGTGTGTGTGTGTGTGTAGAGGGGTGTGTGTGTGTGTGTGTGTGTAGAGGGGTATGTGTGTGTGTGTGTAGAGGGGTGTGTGTGTGTGTGTGTGTAGAGGGGTGTGTGTGTGTGTGTAGAGGGGTGTGTGTGTGTGTTTAGAGGGGTGTGTGTGTGTGTGTAGAGGGGTGTGTGTGTGTGTAGAGGGGTGTGTGTGTGTGTAGAGGGGTGTGTGTGTGTGTAGAGGGGTGTGTGTGTGTGTAGAGGGGTGTGTGTGTGTAGAGGGTGTGTGTGTGTAGCGGGGTGTGTGTGTGTGGAGGAGTGTGTGTGTGTGGAGGAGTGTGTGTGTGTGGAGGAGTGTGTGTGTGTGTAGAGGGGTGTGTGTGTGTGTGTGTAGAGGGGTGTGTGTGTGTGTAGAGGGGTGTGTGTGTGTGTAGAGGGGTGTGTGTGTGTGTAGAGGGGTGTGTGTGTGTGTAGAGGGGTGTGTGTGTGTAGAGGGGTGTGTGTGTGTGTAGAGGGGTGTGTGTGTGTGTGTAGAGGGGTGTGTGTGTGTGTGTAGAGGGGTGTGTGTGTGTGTGTAGAGGGGTGTGTGTGTGTGTGTAGAGGGGTGTGTGTGTGTGTGTAGAGGGGTGTGTGTGTGTGTGTGTAGAGGGGTGTGTGTGTGTGTGTGTAGAGGGGTGTGTGTGTGTGTGTAGAGGGGTGTGTGTGTGTGTGTGTAGAGGGGTGTGTGTGTGTGTGTAGAGGGGTGTGTGTGTGTGTTTGGTAGAGGGGTGTGTGTGTGTGTGTGTAGAGGGGTGTGTGTGTGTGTGTGTGTGTAGAGGGGTGTGTGTGTGTGTGTGTAGAGGGGTGTGTGTGTGTGTGTAGAGGGGTGTGTGTGTGTAGAGGGGTGTGTGTGTGTAGAGGGGTGTGTGTGTGTAGAGGGGTGTGTGTGTGTAGAGGGGTGTGTGTGTGTGGAGGGGTGTGTGTGTGTAGAGGGGTGTGTGTGTGTGTGTGTGTAGAGGGGTGTGTGTAGAGGGGTGTGTGTAGAGGGGTGTGTGTAGAGGGGTGTGTGTAGAGGGGTGTGTGTAGAGGGGTGTGTGTAGAGGGGTGTGTGTAGAGGGGTGTGTGTAGAGGGGTGTGTGTAGAGGGGTGTGTGTAGAGGGGTGTGTGTAGAGGGGTGTGTGTAGAGGGGTGTGTGTAGAGGGGTGTGTGTAGAGGGGTGTGTGTGTGTCTAGAGGGGTGTGTGTGTGTCTAGAGGGGTGTGTGTGTGTCTAGAGGGGTGTGTGTGTGTGTGTATGGAGGGGTGTGTGTGTGTGTGTGTATGGAGGGGTGTGTGTGTGTGTGTGTGTGTGTGGAGGAGTGTGTGTGTGTGTAGAGGGGTGTGTGTGTGTGTGTGGAGGGGTGTGTGTGTGTGTGGAGGAGTGTGTGTGTGTGAGGAGGGGTGTGTGTGTGTGTGGAGGGGTGTGTGTGTGTGTGGAGGGGTGTGTGTGTGTGTGGAGGGGTGTGTGTGTGTGTGGAGGGGTGTGTGTGTGTGTGGAGGGGTGTGTGTGTGTGTGGAGGGGTGTGTGTGTGTGTGGAGGGGTGTGTGTGTGTGTGGAGGGGTGTGTGTGTGTGTGGAGGGGTGTGTGTGTGTGTGGAGGGGTGTGTGTGTGTGTGGAGGGTGTGTGTGTGTGTGGAGGGGTGTGTGTGTGTGTGGAGGGGTGTGTGTGTGTGTGGAGGGGTGTGTGTGTAGAGGGGTGTGTGTGTAGAGGGGTGTGTGCAGAGGGGTGTGTGCAGAGGGGTGTGTGCAGAGGGGTGTGTGCAGAGGGGTGTGTGCAGAGGGGTGTGTGCAGAGGGGTGTGTGTAGAGGGGTGTGTGTGTGTGTGTCTAGAGGGGTGTGTGTGTGTGTGTCTAGAGGGGTGTGTGTGTGTGTATGGAGGGGTGTGTGTGTGTGTATGTGGAGGAGTGTGTGTGTGTGTATGTGGAGGGGTGTGTGTGTGTGTGTGGAGGGGTGTGTGTGTGTGTGTGTGTGGAGGGGTGTGTGTGTGTGGAGAGGGGTGTGGGTGTGTGGAGAAGGGTGTGTGTG